>JAEAOA010000232.1:0-17217 GCA_016746295.1 Potamilus streckersoni | reverse complement strand
AGCCACCTGGGACCATTTCTCTTGTCGCTATACAGTCCCAGAGTGTGCTAATACAAAATCCCCCTTGACGCTATATTACCCCATGCTGTGCCATTTGTCGCCAAAAATCTTGACGCTATATCGTCCCAGGCCATATTTTAATAACTCCCATTGACGCTATATCGTCCCCTATTACTACTCTTATCGCGTATACGATGAGCTGAATAAAAACACAATTGATGGCAATTACAACATGTTTGTTTGCATAAAAGTATGTCCCTTTGATAGCTTGAAAAAAACCCTCAACACACACGCACACACACACACACACACACACACACACATATATATATATATATATATATATATATATATATATATATATATATATATATATATAAACTTTTCAAGAATATAGTTTTGGAGGAACCCGCTAACTTTACGACTTTGATAGGCCTATATATTATTTATTCTTTTATAGGTACCACGAACCCAAGGCTGCATTATTTCAAAGTTTGATAATTTACAGTTGGCATGTCCCAAAATAAATTATTTATCGTCTTGATCTTTCAAACAATAGAATGACGCTTTACATTCTTATTGGGTTGAAGGAGGGATGGTGATACAAAAATGTAATTAGTAATAAAGAAATACGAAAAAGGTTTCAAATAATTATCTTCCGATATGTTAAACATGCATTTAAATGTTGACATCAACATACATCATTGATCAGAATTCCATATTACTAACATTGCAGATCATAAGATTATTATGTACAAAAGTATACTTCTAAACAATAATTATTTACGATTTTGTAATTAATTTTAATTTATATATTCCCAAAACAGCACAAATATAGGTCAGATGAAATATTAACGAGGATAACATTATATGCTAAATACATAAGCATCTTTGGGGGAAAATTTCCATTCGTACAAAAAAAAAAACTTAATCAGCTTTACAATTACTTGTTATTATTTACTGAAATAAAACACTTAGATTATTAAAGCTATTTGTAGTTTGTGTTTAGGCATTTCTTGATGGTACCCCACTGCTATTTGTAATTTGTGTTTAGGTATTTCTTGATTACTAAGTATCATCATCATCATCATCATCATCATCATCATCATCATCATCATCATCATCATCGTCATCATCATCATCATCATTATTGTTATTATATTATTATTATTATTATTATTATTATTATTATTATTATTATTATTATTATTATTATTATTATTATTATTATTATTTATAATTGTAATTTTATATGTTTAAGAATAATACAAATCATATTAAATAAACATATCACGTAAACTGAAACATTGATATTATAAATATACGAAGATGAGAAATGAAATGAACCTAAATATGGAAATATCGGTCTGAATAACACGCATAAAGGTAAATGTATTTTCTAAACGGAAAAAGTAAAAAAGTTCCAAAAGTAATATCACCACTGTTAAGATAAAAGTTTCATCACCATTGTGGCAATAGCATTTCGTAGCACTAATATAACTCAGTATCTTACTATGAAATATACAATAAATAACTCTATCAAAGAAATCGAGCTTATGAATATGCAAAACATTTAATGGAAGTTTAAGGCCGAAAAAATTCTCAAGTTATAAGACGATCAAGAAACATGGGAACAACAGTGAGAAGCAGGTGCTTCAAGGCGTCTGCTCTGTCGTTCATTTAGTAATTTTTCCAACTTCAAGACTGAATTTGTCAGATCTGATATTAGATACCTTGAAATATGTTCAGAACGAAAAACACAAACCTACATTGTTTACATGAAATACTTACATCAGTATGTGTGTCACAGCTTCTATTAGCACTGTGTGTTCTCCAATACCAATAAGTGATTAAATATAAAATAATAATACTACAGCAATAATAATAATAATAATAATAATAATAATAATAATAATAATAATAATAATAATAATGATGATGATGATGATGATGATGATGATGATGATGATGATGATGATGATGATGATGATGATGATGATAATATGAACATGAATATGAGTACCAACAGCAACAACAACCACATCAATAATGCGGGGGGATACGAAGAAGACAAATAGTTATGGCTGCAGCAATACCAATAACATAAATGCAAATGCGAAATCTCATGAAAACCGCATTAAAATATTCACATGTAAATGGAGTACTAAATATGGATATACCCTTTTGTCCTTTTTATATACTAAGACCGAAAAGATGAACAGTAAAACACAGAAGGTGACCAGGAATCCAAGTACAGTGATAATTAAAGGTGATCAGGATTCCAAGTACCAGTGACAATTAAAGGTGATCAGCAATCCAAGTTCCAGTGATAATTAAAGGTGACCAGGAATCCAAGTTCCAGTGATAGTTAAAGGTGATCAGCAATCCAAGTTCCAGTGATAATTAAAGGTGATCAGCATTCCAAGTACCAGTGATAATAAATGAATAGTTGTGATCAATATAATGATATACATGCAATAAAAATATACAATTCAACGTAATAAGTTGTTTCGACAAACTCTGATACGATCAAAACTTTAATTTTCAGGTAGCAACACTCAGTTCCTAATACCTTTAACGCATGATAGGTCCGTGCGATTCCATTTCCCAGACTCCTGACATTGTATGTAATAGACTTCACTTATGTTTAAAGGCGGGTGAAAGACATAACATCTCGAACACCTAATCTCTAAAACGCTCCCTTCATGAGTACTACCAATGTCTGGGTTTTCACAGTCTGTAAGGGAGTTAAAAAGAGTGTTAAAAAATAAAAAAGTAATAATAGGGGCAATCTGCCAATTTCCTAGGCCTATCGATTCATCCTTGTTAGTTTGATTTGTTGGTTTTATCAGCACTTTTAACACACTACTGACAATATAGGAAATCGGAGATAATGTCTTTCAGTAAGATATACATAGGAAACCGACCTGGGCTGGGTTAAGAGGAAATCGAACCCGTGACTCGGTGGTTGTGAGTTCGATGCTCTATCAGCTGAACTACCGCGATAACTCGATCCATTAGGGCAACATTCTTGCTCACTTTCCATATTTCAAGTAAGTACCTATTTATTGACTTTAAAACCATTCTTACAACATATACCTATTTATCGACTTTAAAAACATTCTTACAACATATACCTATTTATTGACTTTAAAAACATTCTTACAACATATACCTATTTATTGACCATTCTTACAACATATACCTATTTATTGACTTTAAAAACATTCTTACAACATATACCTATTCTAGCTACTTCCAAGCTTTTAAATCTGGCATTTAAATCCGAAGTCAATATGCGTAATACATGTATCAAGACAAAGAATACTAGAAGGGATCATTTTTGTTTTCATTGTCTAAATTCAATAAATTGTTTTAAACTTAAAGTCTTTTCTGTTATGTATAGCCTCAGTTTCTGGAATAAATTTGGACTCCATAAAAGAAAAAAACAAAATGCAGATAATCTTAGTATTCTTCACTCGTAAAAAGTGTTTCCACTAAAAATACGGAATTGTGTGTGTGTGCATGTATAGGGTTTTTGCGACACGCCAGCATATTTGTTGCTTATTAATTCTGTATGTTTCCTGAAATGATTTTGCAATTGCTTATGCGTTCTGTATGTTGTTATCTGGTGATTTAAAATGATGATTTTATCAAACGCTTCGATAATGTTTATAAATTACACTATGATCTTTACGAAGCTTTGCATTCATTTAAAAAAACCATAACGAATTTAAATTGCTAGTGACTCTAGATCTATGTAATGGTTTCAGAATGTGTCCAAACTTTATTTTCATTTCTCTGTTTTTGGTATTCAGCAGCCCAGGCATGGAATGCGGGTAATGTAAGAAATGATGTGACTACATTGTATTTGTACAAATTTAATTATCCCCGTAGTCAAGAAATAACAAGAAACTTTCAGAGCGTTTTGGGGTTTACATAACTTGATATCAAGGAAAGTTTTATTTTTCCACTTGTGCAGGCTACGTTATATTTAAAGATAATGATTGGATGCTTTATAGGCACTAATGATCAAAAAGTCATTGATGCTATGTTGAATTTGACATAAAGTCAGTATTTGAAATTGTCTTTTATAGGTAATGAAGAATTTCTTCAGAAACCATTTTAAACGTGTGAAAATATATATGATGCCATTGATGTAATCAGAAAAGTTACATAGTAAATGTTCTATGAACTCGTGCAGCGAGTAATGGCACATATCGCCTTATCTTTCTTGCAACAGTGTCCTAAACCATTTGATACGCGCTCATCCCCGAAGAAAAGAATGGAACAACGTATGGAATTAATCACTCGTGGTGCACAAGAACCCAGTAGCTAGAGAAGTAGTATTAAATATTCAGCTTCATGCACACCCTTTCCAGTTAATTTAAATTTAGAATATAATGAATATAAAAGAAAGTATAATTATAAATTACTATAATTATAAAATGTAACAGCCAAAGCGCTCCTACAGTTAATATTATGTATTTGGATATATGACAATGAAACAAACTGATACTCCAATATAGTCCTTCTAAGTGTGTGTGTGTGCGTGTGTGCATGCGTGCAGTTATGGGTTTAACTCCGTTTATATAGCACATGATAGACTATATATGGCGGCCAGTGGATTACCGACCTCCAAGCATGAACAGTTGTTGCCAAGTTTTCTCACACACCCATGTTCGCATAAGATTCGAACATACGCGGACAAAGATGAGATGTCAGTGATCTGTTAAGGCGAGCGCCATATGACACTAGTTACTCCGGTCCATATATATATATATATATATATATATATATATATATATATATATATATATATATATATATATATATATATATATATATATATAGATGCAATAAACTGACGACGAACAGTACGAAACTAGTAACTAACTAGCCTAAGCGCTTTCGACTCCCAATGAGTCTTTTTCAAAGGCAAATACAAAACATAGTTACGACAAACAAATAAACACAAAAACGTTGCGTTTGTAAACCTCTATATTTCTATCTTTACATGTGCTAAAACTATAAATACAACCAGCTTGTATAGACTAGTTGCGGAAACTGAAAACGTTGTATAATTCCCTAAAAGTCTACAAGCCAAAGCGACATCTATTTTTAATTTGTGTACATATGTAACGCAGATTATATCCCGGATATTTGGTTCTATACCGGTTATTCTTATAGTAAAAATTGAAGGATAAGAAGATTTAGAAAATGTTAAATTCTACTAGTGCATAGTTTTCATTTTCTAGTCTTCTTGGTTTAGACCGCTTGGTTTCAATGTTCTAAGGCGGCGTATCCAGTATGATTCCTTTTCCTTCCTGGTTTCGGAACTCCAGCTGTGGTTGTTGGCAATAGCGATAAGTATTATATCACTGAAAGTGTGGCCAGGGGAGGAGAAGTGTTCTGCGACCGGGCTTCTGTACAGCTTTTTTGTCATCCAATCAGATCTATGAAGGTTTATCCTTATGTGTAGCTTTTCAGTTTCTCCCACGTACTGAAGGCCACAGATCTTACATGTGATGAGATAAATCACATTCTCTGTTTTGCACGTTTTGTGTGGACCATGTATGTTTAGTTTTTCTTTAGTCACTGTGCTAGTGAATGTCTTGGTCTCTATCATATGTTGACAGGTTTTGCATCTTTTATCGCCACAGGGTCCAGATTGACTAGGTTGGTTTTGACTAGCGATTGTTGTTAGCTTGGCCCTGACTAGGATGTCCTTTAGGTTTTTTGGTCTCCGGTAAGCTACTACAGGTTTGTTCGGAAGTATTAGGTTTAGTATGTCTGACGATTGCACGGTTGGCCAGTGGTTTGCGATGATTTTACCTACTTTGGGATTGTCTGGGTGATAGGTCAGAATAAATGGTATCCTATCAACCTTTTCTTTCTGTCCATATCTGAGTAGGTCATCACGGTTTGTTTGTTTGGCCCTTTGGATTGCCTCCGCACAGACATCTACTCGAAACCAACCGACAAACACCAGTATCTTCTCCCAACCAGCTGTCATCCAAAACACTGCATTAAGAACATTCCATATAGCCAGGCACTGAGGATACGCAGAATTTGCTCCGACGATGAAAGATTCATAGAAAGGTCTGAAGCGCTGGCTAAACATTTAATTTACCGAGGCTACGACAAAGACCTGATTGCGGAGGCAATCCAAAGGGCCAAACAAACAAACCGTGATGACCTACTCAGATATGGACAGAAAGAAAAGGTTGATAGGATACCATTTATTCTGACCTATCACCCAGACAATCCCAAAGTAGGTAAAATCATCGCAAACCACTGGCCAACCGTGCAATCGTCAGACATACTAAACCTAATACTTCCGAACAAACCTGTAGTAGCTTACCGGAGACCAAAAAACCTAAAGGACATCCTAGTCAGGGCCAAGCTAACAACAATCGCTAGTCAAAACCAACCTAGTCAATCTGGACCCTGTGGCGATAAAAGATGCAAAACCTGTCAACATATGATAGAGACCAAGACATTCACTAGCACAGTGACTAAAGAAAAACTAAACATACATGGTCCACACAAAACGTGCAAAACAGAGAATGTGATTTATCTCATCACATGTAAGATCTGTGGCCTTCAGTACGTGGGAGAAACTGAAAAGCTACACATAAGGATAAACCTTCATAGATCTGATTGGATGACAAAAAAGCTGTACAGAAGCCCGGTCGCAGAACACTTCTCCTCCCCTGGCCACACTTTCAGTGATATAATACTTATCGCTATTGCCAACAACCACAGCTGGAGTTCCGAAACCAGGAAGGAAAAGGAATCATACTGGATACGCCGCCTTAGAACATTGAAACCAAGCGGTCTAAACCAAGAAGACTAGAAAATGAAAACTATGCACTAGTAGAATTTAACATTTTCTAAATCTTCTTATCCTTCAATTTTTACTATAAGAATAACCGGTATAGAACCAAATATCCGGGATATAATCTGCGTTACATATGTACACAAATTAAAAATAGATGTCGCTTTGGCTTGTAGACTTTTAGGGAATTATACAACGTTTTCAGTTTCCGCAACTAGTCTATACAAGCTGGTTGTATTTATAGTTTTAGCACATGTAAAGATAGAAATGTAGAGGTTTACAAACGCAACGTTTTTGTGTTTATTTGTTTGTCGTAACTATGTTTTGTATTTGCCTTTGAAAAAGACTCATTGGGAGTCGAAAGCGCTTAGGCTAGTTAGTTACTAGTTTCGTACTGTTCGTCGTCAGTTTATTGCATCTATTTTAATTAATCCCTGACAGACGTGATCCCTTGGTGGATCCAGTACGCTTGAGAGGGTTTTTATTCGCCATATGATTTGTATTCTTTATATATATATATATATATATATATATATATATATATATATATATATATATATATATATATATATATATATATATATATATAAACACACACACACACACACGGTGTAAAACCGATGTTACGTGTGTACAATCGATGACAATTACGCCTCACACATATTTGTATTGTAAAACAAATCTGACATCTATTGTTTATAATAACATTTTTAAAGTACTCTTTCGTGTGCTTTCTTTCAAGTAATCGGCAAGCTTTGTGTGAAATAAACCGAAATAAAAGTTATTCATTTCATTAGCCAGTAAGTTTGCAACAAGCCATTACCTTTGAAACATGTTACATTGTTTTTAGGTAACCATATACCGTTGGGATGACACGTGATCTCGATCTTATTGATATTCATCTTCGTTAGTGAGCCATTGACTTCATGTTTCAATGAATATCCTGCCCAGCATTGAATTATCCGTACGTTGGTTTCGTATGTAGCTCCTGGCTCTACTGTTGCATGTTCAAGATTTATCTCTGGTTCCCCACAGTCTAAAATAGAACAAAGTACACATTTTAGTTTATGGTATCATATAAGAACAAAACAAGTGTTATTATGAAAATGGAAAAGAGAACCATTTATATATTAATTAGAGCAATAATGGGACAAGATAAATAATAATAATAATAATAATAATAATAATAATAATAATAATAATAATAATAATAATAATAATAATAATAATAACAATGCTAATTTCTGATTTTTAACTTTTATGTCAAACAGTGACATCGTCGAACATAGTAAGAGTTATTATTGCTTTCCACCCGAGAAATTTTAGCAGCAATACTGAAAGTCTATTTACACAGCAAAACACACCATAAATCTTTAAAAAAGCGATATTTTTATTATTAAATTTAATATATTCATTTTGCAACATAAACCATATAAACAAAGAAACACTTTCCTTAAATCTAGAAATAGAATAAATAAAGAAATTGTTGAAAGTTCTACTGTCTAATATCTGATAAAATTATCAAGATCTCAATTCTAAAAGAAAGAAACGAAAATATTAATTTGTGTACAACATATTGAAATCTCTAGTTATTGGAAGATAAAAACATCCAAATTTAAGCTAGTGCTTTGATATTGATTGGAGTGTAAGAGAAGCGTGCTCCAATCAATAATTCATATCCTGAATATAAAAAGGACATTGAAATGAATTTAGATTAAGCATTTATTATTGTTCAGCTTTCACTTGGTAATGGAAAAAGCCTAATTAATAAGCCAGTTCAATCGGATAGAAGTCAAATGATGTTTTATTGCACCATTCAATCAATAAAACCTTATTGGATTTCGTTGTGAATTTGGGAACAAAGTAATTGATAATCACCATAGGGTATAATTAAATTAATTAGGTTTACAATGTGAATGACCACTTGAAGGTTATGGACATGATCCAAAAGGTCGTTACTTGGAAAAATACCGTCCACACTCACACTCTACCCCCCCACTAAAACTTGATATAAAGTTAAACCTGTCCTTGGAAAGCACGCGAGAAGCACGCGTCATTATGGACAAATATCTTTTGAGACTGGATAAAGCACTTGTGATTAAACAGCTTCCAGAATATAAAAAGGCTTTGAGCTGTTTTGTTCTCAGTGCAATTCCATGCTCTCAAAAGAGTATTATGTCTATTTCTTACAGCGATCCCACCTCTTCGCAGCCAAGCATTCCCCACAAAAAGATGTAACCGTATCTACACCATCATATGTGACACCTTATTCTTATGAATGCTGAACTTTCTGCCTTCTCGTAATTAGACACGAGAAGAAGGTTATGATAGAAACGTCTAAAAACAACATCAGACAAATCCTACCATAGTGGTGGAAAATGACATTCCTTACAATTACCAATCTTTCTATCATAATATAGTGGTGGACGAATAACAAGAATAAGTGTCATGAATTATTATCTAAGAAATAGACTATTGCCGAAACTCTTAACACCATCAGACTTTCCTTCGCCTGGCCCTGCGAGACTGACAACATCCGCAACCGCACCTCTCTTAACACCATTAGACTTCACTTCGCCCGGCTATGCTACATCAACTCCAGAAGCGACAGCGCCGCCATATTCCAAAGAGAAAACCCAAATTAGAACAACCGCACTCATTTTAGACACTACAGCAACCAGAAATATCACAACGGAACGAATATGATTGCAGCTATGAGAGGATCGCAACAGAAAATGCATACATCGCCTATGAGAATTCTTTTTCCAGTAACACCTGAGACTACGACATTCCGAATGCATACAGTGCTAAGTCCAGCTCCAAATTTGACCTAACTACAACCCAAAATGAATTGCAGTGACATCTACGCTCTCACAGATCAGCGACAACAGCATTAACAGTCTCCTTCCAGTGAAAGTGACTTTAACATTTTGAACTCTTTCGGTATTAGAGACAATAGATGTATTGTTTGCTATTAGTTCATATCAAGAATATTTCTTCATTGTGGTACATCTCACAAAGGTATGATTTTCTATCTCTTATTTTGATTTTTTTAAAAATGACAAATTGAAAGTTAGTGCGTAAATTTCAAACGATTAACAACACTAATCTAACTTATGCTATATTTCATTTTTTATTGAGTAAATAACATTGTTATACTTACTGTCATTAACATACATCAGAGTTGCTAAGATTTCTACTACAGAGAGTGTAAATGAACCTTTAAGTTTAATTCCGTGCCCTAACCATTTATATCAAACATCAAACCTACTCGTCTTGACCCTTCAAATTACATTATACATGTTTCGCTACTATCACACATATCGATCGTACCGTATTTGCCTATCTTAAGGAACATTGTACTTTCCGCTATGCCGTTTCAAACATTGATGCAGAAGTTGTTTGTTTTGTTAGCTTAATGTTGTTCGATACTGTTATTGAGAATTTCTCTTACGTGTTTCATATGAAATCATATGAATGTATACCATAATGTATAATATATGGTATTGTCTTGGCAAAACGCCAAATGTACGGTTATAATGTCTTCAAACCAGTCAGAAGAGAGTTTCCTTCTATGGTTTTGCAGCATCAAATGATGTTGTAGTGTTATTATGTACGTTTTTCTATAGCTAAAGTGTCTGAACGATTGTTCAACACAGAGTTTTGTAGCAGCTAACGGCCTGCATATTGAATTTTTGACGCAGAGAGAATGCTCTGCATATTGAATTTTTGAATGCATAATGCATTTTGAGCAGCTATTGCCTGCATATGATCAACTTCTGAGCAAAGTTTGTTTGAAAGGTTGACGGTAATATATTTCCTTTCGTACGTTATAGGTAATGTTAGTAATACACGCTCAGTTTTACAACTTTAATGATGCACTAAATCATGTCGATTCAGTTTTACGATTTTCATATTTTCATTTACAGCTCATTGGATCGATTAAATGCAATTTCATACACACACAGGTCAAGGTTTGATTGCAAATGAACATACGTTATGGTTATTAGAGTAGAATTAACATAACACTAACATTTTCATCTTCATTACTCATGATTAATACCAAATTCTTGCAAGGTTCTCTAAGCAAACATTCTTACCTCAATGTCGCTTGTATTTAATGATATTATGTATGCACTAAGAAGATAAATTCAATATTGGTTTACAAGTACTATCCATAATAATGAGAGTTATTCTTACAACACTTCGCTGAAGCAAAATAATAACCGTAGTCACTGATAAATATGTTATGCTGATGATATGCAAAATAAAAAAAAATAAAAAAAATAACAAAAAAAGAGTAAAATAACATTAAAAAAAATAAAGAAACCAAGAACTATAAGCTGATATTAACTTTTTATACTCGTATTACAGGACTAGTATTAGCATAGATTATGTACAGCTACAAATCGCACACAATCGAATACACGTCGTACACGACTAGGTCGAATATTTCGTAATTGAATTAAATACGAAATTCAGAAGAAAATTTGTTTGTAAATGGGAGAAATGATTATAGTCCTATCCTCCATTCCATTCTTTCTTCATACCTTCTATCTCGTTTTCTTCTTTCTGGGTGATCAAACCTCTCAACCTCTTTCTTTTTCTTTAAGGTATGGATGGAATATGGATTTGGTTCGTAGGATTGTATTCTTTTTTTTTAACTCTGAATTCAGTATCCGCAGTAACAGAACAAAATCAATTTACGCTAAAGGCTATATCTAGCCACTCCCACTATTTTATGATTCAGCCGATAAGTGGATTCACACTTTCAAATCAAGCTTTTAAGGAATTATTCAGTCGAATGTATCGAACATTGACACAGAGATGTCAACAGTAGCTACATATATGATATTCTTTCACACTTCAAGTCAATACGAATTACAATGAATATGCAGTTTAATATAACAATCTCATTAATTAATTCGTTAATTCAGAAAGGTGTTTTGCATTCTTCAAATGTATCATGAGAGAAGTTTTGCCTTCATTGATAAAATAGGTAAATATCTATTTGTAATGCTGACAATGAAAACAGCACAACATTTAGCAAGTTATACAAATATGCTACAGCAAAAGAAAAATGAAATTTAAATTTTCGGTATTATTGCTCGATAGGGAGATGATTTCTTCTCCTATACCTGACAAATTGATAATAGAATTAGAACATGTTAACGGCTATTGGTCCACATTCAAAAACGCTTATACTATTAGAGCAAGCGATGCTTGCTATTGTCGAAATAATTGTGCAGAATATTAGACAATAGAAGAAAGGATTGCAGCTCAAATGGTTGAGACTCAGCAAATTAGTCATACAGTGAAATTTTCAGCAGGCGAGTTCACTTGCTATACTGATTTCACAGCATGTTTTAATGAAATTTATCAATCAAATTGAACGATCGTATCTATATTGCGCTACATACCCCAGTTGTCCAGATGACATTCAAGACGTATCAATTAATTCTAGTTTAATGAAAGCATCACGAATAAAAATTATACAGTTACTTGGTTTACAAGAGATCATACCGCATTATGACACACATTTTAGATATCTCCTAAATTAAAATATTAGTTGTCTCATATTTGAAATAATATATTGGAAAGTCATAATTCACATCCTATTCATAAGCAGTATCACTCAATATTATGAACACGCTGTTCTATTGATCGCATGATCCTAGGTAAATGACATATGATGGAAATAACCTAGCGCTTACACAGCAATTTAATTATGTTCTGCTGAAGTTATTTACAATCAAATAGAAATAATAATAAAATAATAACAAAAAGAGTAAACTAACGTATAAAAAACCCCAACATAATATATAAAAAACCAACATAAATCATAAATAATATTGATATAAAAGAAACATATTTTTTTTCATTGCAGATTCTCACTATTGTACTTGAACTTCATTGAATGTGTCAAATGTGTTTTCGTATGATTCCTTTGAATAAACTCTTTCTTTACCATACAGATGTCACATTACGTATTATCCTGTCACATTGCATATTTTAATGTTTTCTTAATATATTGTGTTTCTTTATTCCTCATCGAGGTACTACACGGTAAATTGTTTTTCCTATTTCTTAACTTTTGTCAGTGCATTGTATTTTGGTCTTTTTCATATTTTTACTTCCTTGTGTAATTGTCATCACTTTTTCAATTTATATTGACTCCTTATTACACATTTTATGGTACATTTTTCTATGTATCTTTTATCATATCTATTTTGGTGCATTGTCAACGTACCTTACAGTTTATTGATTATTATACACTTTACTGTATTCTTTTTGAATTTCACAATATATACTGCAATGAACATTGTTCTCATTGCCTTTTTGCAATCTATCAACTTACCAATGCATTGTAATTTTTTCATCTACCTAAGCATTGTAATTTTTGAATTTTAATATTTTTTTTTCTTTTTTCTTCCTCGCATACTTATCAAATTTTTTACTAGCCTCGAGGTCTCGGCTAATTTAACTAAGAGGTATTTATCAAGATCTCAATTCTAAAAGAAAGAAACGAAAATATTAATTTGTGTACAACATATTGAAATCTCTAGTTATTGGAAGATAAAAACATCCAAATTTAAGCTAGTGCTTTGATATTGATTGGAGTGTAAGAGAAGCGTGCTCCAATCAATAATTCATATCCTGAATATAAAAAGGACATTGAAATGAATTTAGATTAAGCATTTATTATTGTTCAGCTTTCACTTGGTAATGGAAAAAGCCTAATTAATAAGCCAGTTCAATCGGATAGAAGTCAAATGATGTTATATTGCACCATTCAATCAATAAAACCTTATTGGATTTCGTTGTGAATTTGGGAACAAAGTAATTGATAATCACCATAGGGTATAATTAAATTAATTAGGTTTACAATGTGAATGACCACTTGAAGGTTATGGACATGATCCAAAAGGTCGTTACTTGGAAAAATACCGTCCACACTCACACTCTACCCCCCCCACTAAAACTTGATATAAAGTTAAACCTGTCCTTGGAAAGCACGCGGGAAGCACGCGTCATTATGGACAAATATCTTTTGAGACTGGATAAAGCACTTGTGATTAAACAGCTTCCAGAATATAAAAAGGCTTTGAGCTGTTTTGTTCTCAGTGCAATTCCATGCTCTCAAAAGAGTATTATGTCTATTTCTTACAGCGATCCCACCTCTTCGCAGCCAAGCATTCCCCACAAAAAGATGTAACCGTATCTACACCATCATATGTGACACCTTATTCTTATGAATGCTGAACTTTCTGCCTTCTCGTAATTAGACACGAGAAGAAGGTTATGATAGAAACGTCTAAAAACAACATCAGACAAATCCTACCATAATATAGTGGTGGAAAATGACATTCCTTCCAGTTACCAATCTTCCTATCATAATAAAATGATCTATATTTGATAAGTAACAATGAAAAGTTCTCATTTTATCTAGAAAAGACGATGATTGTTGTCTTTATATCTACAAAGAACGAAGACTTTAATTACAGTATTGTCTCACGTATGTCTATTCTTCTTTTGTTAAGAAAAACATTGCGAAAAGTGCCCTTTTTGCCCGTAATCCATATCAATCCTTGTCATTTGGAAAGTGTCTTTTTTGCCCGTAATCCTTGTCAATCCTTGCCATTTGGAACAAAATTACCAGTACTAACCTCTTAAGCATTTGTCAGTTTGAGTGATGTTCCAGCCGCCATTTGCACATACAACTGTAAAATTTTGCACTGCTTTTAACTTCCAATTCTGGAGGAAAACGTGCTCCTCGAAGCACTTCACATTTCAAACGCTGCCATCAAATGTATCTCCATCACTTATGTTTGCGTTTTTAATTGTTCGGGGAACTCCACAATCTGTTGGGAAGCAAAGTACAATATAATATTTCAGCTAAGACAAAGACTTAAAAAATCTTTTTTGCTGAACTAATATGTATATGATGATGTTCTGGCTCACGATTTGAACAGGAAGTCTTATCAATCCAGTGTAGATGTATCCAGAATTGTGTATATATATATATATATATATATATATATATATATATATATATATATATATATATATATATATATATTTATATATATATATATAATATTGTATTGCTATTTAAACATTTTATTATGAATTTAGTCGCCAGGAGGTTTTGACAATTAAGTAACACTTGCCTATTTCTTTGTCCCTTTTCATTTATCTATATCGTAGAGTATAACAATTATTATATTTTGCATATGACACAACGCAAGAGGCTATGTAAGTGCAACTACTCGCTGTTTCCATTGGCTGCCTGTGTATAAGCTAGAGGATTTGGTCTACAGTAAGCATATTTTAAGATTTTAAGATCAGTACACCCTGATATGTTTGTTTGTTTGTGAGAGAGAGAGAGAGAGAGAGAGAGAGAGAGAGAGAGAGAGAGAGAGAGAGAGAGAGAGAGAGAGAGAGAGAGAGAGAGAGAGAGAGAGAGAGAGAGAGAGAGATGATGATGATGAAGAGAGAGAGAGAGAGATGATGATGATGATGATGATGGTGATGATAATGTGGGTCTCAATATGGAAATATCGGTCTGAATATCAAAAACAACGGCAGATGCATTTCCTACATAGAAATGTAAGAAGTTCCGATATCGAAACTGTGTCGAAAAATAATTAGTACTCTACTGTGGCGATACCATTTTTCTCCAATCTATATATAAATAATTTAGGTAGAAAAGGTAACACCTCTGATGCATAATAGGTCCGTGCGATTCCATGTTCCATGATATGAAACACGCGGACTTAAAAGAAGTTCTCACGTTAACTTTTTTTTACTTACGAACAGTCAGAAAGTTTTTTTGTATGTTGTTGACAAGACAGAGAGAAAAGGGTGGGTTCTGTTTTTTTGTTTTGTTTTTTTACTGACTCTTAGAAATTGAAGTGTTTATAGTCACACTTCTAAAATTTTAAATTTTTTTGGCAAATGAAAGAAGTATATCTTTTCGAGAGTGTTGGCTAGCCCTGAAAAGGGCTGATTGTTTTTTTTTTGACGAAGAGTAATAGCAATCTTTGTTGAATTTTACTGTCTAAGACTGCAACCCCGTCTGACAGCAGGTTTTCCTACCTAATAAGGTCTGCTTCTGCGAAAAGAGAAAGAGAAGTCTTTGGTGTCTATTCGACAGTCCACAATTCCTTTGTCTGGTTCTTGTTGCTGATATTGTTGTTGTTGCTGCTCTTCTCCTTGCCTCTTTTGAAGTCTGTATTTCTCAGTCCATTCTTTTTTTTCTTTCTCAATTTCCTCTCTAAAGACATTTTCTATGAGGTCTTGGGCTATAGAGAGCATTCTGACATTCTCTATCTCTTCAGGCTTCGGTATCAGGTTTAGCCTGACACGATGTAATTGAACGTAAGCGTCGTTGAGTTTATCTAGTCTGGAAGGCATCTTCGTAGGTTGACGAGTCAACAGTGAATGGTCAGACTTTGTCATTGTCATTGTCTGTTATTATAGTCATGTATCCACTCTCGTGTATTATGACTGGTTAAAGCCCTGAAAAGGGCTAGCAGCCTCCCATCCTTCCGAGGCAGGGCTCACCCGTGTCTCAGAGCTCGACACTTTTTGTGCCCCGGCGCATGGGCGTAATAACCCCCTAGATGGTTTACCACCTAAGCCGGACATCATCTTTCCGATAATGTTGCTAATCTAGGGAGGCACTCAGCCCACGGGCAGGGCTTTTGGTCTAGTGCTTGACCTTTTTTTCCTGCCAACCTTAAAAAACTGACCTTATGATTGTCATTGATAGAGTCACTGACCGTCACAGACACAGTCACACCGCCCCGACTCCGGGCTCAGAAAAGGCAAAGGAAAGGATCCAGCAGAGGGCGGTACCGTAGTAGATTCCTCTATTCTTGTGTGTTGGGATCCTCTTCTTTATGTCTGTCTTACCCTGGGTCCACATATTTTGGCTTTGAAAGTGTAACCTTATCACATTGTTTAATGTGGCCCAGGGCGCCTCCTACTGCCTTTCCTCATCCTTGATCGTTGGTTCCTAGGTTACCTTGAGTTGGCGATGTCGGCAATGGATGCGGCTTCCGCCCAATAAGTTAAGTTCCTGTTTCTGCCCGTTGCCTATTGGGGGTGGGAGTCCCCTATCATAGCCAAACATGTGTAAGTCACATACGAGTCGAATGAATACGAGTTGTGAATTTTCCTACTAAATAGATGTATTATGTTTTTGTGTACTATGCGTACCTGAAATTCCAAAAGTTGAGTCAAATTTGGAATGTATAAGCTACCTTATTCATTTTAGTGATCTTAATTTGGTTTGACGGCGAATAATACATTTTTTTTTCTCTAATCATCCCTTCAAGGGCCAAAGGAGCAGTTGTTAACCGAAAAAAAAG
>JAEAOA010002317.1:595000-606061 GCA_016746295.1 Potamilus streckersoni | reverse complement strand
ATCAGGCATATGCTTTAGTGGTACCCGTGACAAGTTAAAACTTTCGCTCATCAGATCTGATGACAGCGAGTATTTTAATTATCTCGAACAATTGTATCAAAAGTTGCTAGCGGAATTTAACAACTTTCACTGTCCGATTAGTCAGCAAAAATATACCAAACTTACAATTGATCTTGATCGGTCAAAGGTGTATTTTATCGACAAAAAATACCCTCTTAACAAATCACAAATAAAAGATTTGTTTGAGTCCCGTCGTTATGTGAGCGGTAAAGTAAAGTTTAGCCTCTATTACCATGATAATGAAATATTTTTGATATCTACAGTTTAGACATTAACAGTTGGTAATGAGGTATAATACCACTTACCTTACTGGAATTCTAATGCGTAATTTAGTCCACAATCGCCACGCTCTGCTAAATCGTAATGATTTGGAAGATTGAGTCTGACATATCATTTTGCTTATTCTGGAAGATCACGTAATTAAATTTTACCTGTTACCTAGGTATTTTGCAACAGGCGTTCTATTGTATTTGTTTGGAGGTCTAGATGGGGTGGGGAGAGGGGTTGTTGAGCTCGGATTCTTAACGCAATTATTGATTGCAACAGGTGTTCTATTACGTTACCTAGGTATTTTGTATTTGTTGAGCTCGGATTCTTAACGCAATTATTGATTGCAATAGGTTTTCTATTACGTTACCTAGGTATTTTGTATTTGTTTGGAGGTCTGGAGGGGGTTGTTGAGCTCGGATTCTTACTTTCTCCTACTACTCACCTCCCCACTGCTGTCTCAAAACCCCAACCCTGGTACGGACAAACGATCAGCGATGAACAGTCCGGGCCGCGCGGCCAACTGTTCGAAACGAAAAACCTACAACTTATGTCTTCACTTTGACTCTGAGGACCTACGGCCCAAACAAAATCTTTTGGCAAGGCGGTCAAAATTACACAACCATACAAACCAAAGCGGTGATAAATCTAATAAATAGGCGGCAAATGCCTAAAGATTGGTAATTTTTTTACAAACATTATAAGTACGCCAAGTACGCAAAATTCCAATTACAAATATTTTTTCCAAATTCACAACTCAGGCTCATTAGGACAATTGCACAGGTGGCTTACACAACATTGACATAGGGATACCAATAGGAAAAACTGGTATATATTTGAAAAAAAATCCACCCAATTGAAATAAAATTGGGTGGATAATATCATCGGGACTTTGGTGGTGCGGGAGTGGCGGAATGGGTTGGAGAGTGGATAGCGGTTCTGTCATTTCTGGAGCTTAAGATTGTAAGTCACAATAAATACAATACGGGTCTTTTTTTGAGGTCCCTGATCTCTAGGGGTCAGGAAAAGGCCTAGCACCAAAGGCCAAGCGCCCTCCAGGGGGGACCACAGACCACGCCCGGGACTGTGCCATACTCCACAGAGGGACTGCAGTCCATGCCCGGGACTGTAAGCAGTCGTATAAGCCTCACGGCAGCAAGCGACTTAAACGAGAAATGAAATGAAATGAACAGAAAAAAGATTCTCGGCTGGACTGCGGAACAGAGAGGACGTGTTTTTCTTAGCTCTCGGACTTAAGGATAATATTGGATGATTCACTTCACACTAAGGATAGTGCACTAGGAAGCTAAGGTAAAGTAACATTTACTTAAACTACTAAATTGATAAAAATCTAAATATAACTTAATTGTAGTTGCAAAATCCAAAATGTACGAATTACTCAAGCCAACTAGTAATGAAATTTATCAACCAAACTACTATTTTTTACTATTAACGATTTGAATATACCCCCCTTTTACAAATTCTACAAATTTTTTAACATTACCGATAAAAATGAAAACTATTAATTAAAGAATTCCTTTGTTCTCACGGAAAATTCCTTTGTTCTCACTGTTAACAAACACGTGGGCAGCCAAAACATATACTGAACAGTGATACTACCTCAACACATTAACTTCAAACAATATATTAGAAATATTTAATAGCACAACCCTTATATGAATATTCAGTTTCAACACATTAACCTCAAACAATATATTAGAAATACTTAATAGCACAACCCTTACATGAATATTCAGTTAAGGTTTTTGAAAATTTAATTGAAAAATATATACATAATATAAACGCCCAAAATATAGACTGAATAGAGATACTTTATCACAACAATAAACCTCAACAATATATTAGAAATACTTAATCATACATCCACTACATGAATTAATTAAAAGGTAATAATAATAATAATAATAATAATAATAATAATAATAATAATAATAATAATAATAATAATCAATAAAATTAAGAAATAATAATGATAATAATGAGAAGAAGAAGAAGAAGAAGAAGAAGAAGAAGAAGAAGAAGAAGAAGAAGAAGAAGAAGAAGAAGAAGAAGAAACTCCAACCGACAGCAAATTCCCCTTTCAACATCCCGGGCTTAATAATATACCAACTTACAAATCAGTTAGTGCGAAATACGTAAGGCCTTAAACTAAGACTACATCTGATTGGCCGAATATAGCCACCCTCTAAAACCGCAAAGAACATGATACCTTGAACTAACAGAAGGATTGAAAACCAAAATCTACACCAACCAATCAAAAATCTGGCACTCAAATGACGTAAATAGAACCAGCTGTGGCCAAACGCACCACATAACTATTAATAAGTAAACACTATTTTTCAAATTACAAAGACAAATTACGATAAAACTGAATTATCCAATATTATTCAGTAAATAATATAACATAAAGAAGAAAAGACTAGGAACCACACAGGGAGGAGAGGGATGAAAACAACAAGATAGCTGAATCACACCTACTGAAAATTCTTAAGAAATTCAAATAAAGGGAATCTATAAGCCGGTATTGAAACCCTAATAACCCATCCCCACATACAAACATCTAAATAATCGCAAACATCATACCTAGTTCATAACATAAAACAGGCGCTAGGACTCGTACTAGCACAAGCCTGGGTGGATCCTGAAACCTATAAGCACTGTATAGGCTAAGATTTCCCACCATGACAAGGACATATAGGTCAAGACCGATAACCAAGGGCAATTCAGGAACCTCCCCCCTGATATCCCTAACTCCCAGGAGCGGAGTAGACCGAGTGACCGAAATAGCGTATAATCTACTCCAAGAGTAGAAAAAAAAATAATAATAATAATATATATATATATATATATATATATATATATATATATATATATATATATATATATATATATATATATATATATATATAATAATCCCCATAGTCGTTCTAATGATAGAGGGGATTACATGAAAAGATTACATTTCATCAAAGCCAACTAATATACTGGAAGCTCTATCAGTATATGTCCGAAGCGGAGAATTGGAGCCGACCAATTCTCAAATATAAAAAGGCAGTGAGATTCTGTTAGCGGGGTCTTGGATCCGACCAAGACCCAAAATAAATATAAAATCCCCATAGTCGTTTTAACGATAGGGGGATTAAATGAAAAGATTACATAACATCATATAAAGCCAACACTCTGGAAGCTCTACCAGTAAATGTCCGAAGCGGAGAATTGGATCCGACCAATTCTCAAACATGTATGGCAGGGGGATACAGTCAGCTCCTATTGGATACAACGAAGGAGGGAAGTAACCACAACTAGAGCAAGATGGCGGATTCAACAGACAAGCAGAGAGATGATGCGGGTCCGGCCCAAATCCGACAACCCCAGGAAGCAATACCAGCAATACCCTGAGGGTAGAATGAAAAGATTACAAATTTTTATTGCCAATAAAGAAAAGCACAAAATTGCCTTCCAGTCAAAAGGGATAGTTAGACAGCTCCAGCTAACATCCCAAAAGCCCAACCCAGCACGCACGCACACATACAGACCACACTTCAAAAACAAATCAAGAGACTATGCAGAACTAACCACCTCCCCACTGCTGTCTCAAAACCCCAACCCTGGTACGGACAACGATTAGCGATGAACAAACCGGGCCGCGCGTCCAACTGTTCAAAACGAAAAGCCTACAACTTATGTCTTCACTTTGGCTCTGAAGACCTACGGCCCAAACAAGATTCTTTGGCAAGGCGGTCAAAATTACACAACCATCCAAACCAAAGCGGTGATAAATATATTAAATAGGTGGCATACGCCTAAAGATTGGTAATTTTTGCAAACACTATAAGTACGCCAAGTACGCAAAATTCCAATTACAAACATTCATTCCAAATTCACAACTCAGGCTCATTAGGACAATTGCACAGGTGGCTTACACAACATTGACATAGGGATACCAATAAGAAAAACTGGTATATATTTGACAAAAAATCCACCCAACTGAAATAAAGGTGGGTGGATAATAACTTGGGGGCATTGGTGGGGCGGGGGTCGCGGCCCGAGTGGGAGAATAGTTTGCGGTTTCTGCCATTTTCGCGATTAGGGTCAATTTCGGAGTAGAAGCGATACACACTATAAGGGTCTTTTTTGAGGTCCCTGATCTCTAAGGGTCAGGAAAGGCCTAGCACCAAGGCCAAGCGCCCTCCAGGTGGGACCACAGACCACGCCCGGGACTGTGTCATACTCCCCAGAAGGACTGCAGTCCATGCCCGGGACTGTAAGCAGTCGTATAAGCCTCCCGGCAGCAAGCGACTTAAACGAGAAAGAAAGAAGAAAGAAAAAACAGAAAAAAGAAGTACAAGAGGAGAAAGGACGTGTTTTTCTGAGCTTTCGGACTTAAGGATAATATTGGATAATTCACTTCACACTAAGGATAGTGCACTAGGAAATTAAGGTAAAGTAAAATTTACTTAAACTACTAAATTGATAAAATCTATTCCAAATCTAATTTATTTACGCCATATCTATATATATATATATATATATATATATATATATATATATATATATATATATATATATATATATAAATTGTAGTTACAAAACATCACAATGTACGAATTATAAAAGCCAGCTAGTACTGAAATCTAGCAACCTAAAACTACTAATTTTTACTACTAATGATGTAAATATACCACCCTTAAAACCTTTTTACAAATTTATAACATTACAGATATAAATAGAAACCTTTTAATTAAAAAATTCATTGATTCCTTTGTTCTTAAGGAAAATTCCTTTGTTCCTTTATTCTCACGGAAACAAACACGTGGGCAGCCCAAATATACTCTGAATAGCGGCATTAACGCACCACATTAACCTCAAACTATATATTAGAAATACTTAATTGTACAACCCGTACACGAATGTTCAGTTAAGTTTTCAAACAAAAAAAAATTAATTATTATTATTTTAAAAATATGTCATGATATAAACAGCCGAAAGATAGACTGAACAGTGTTACTAATCACACATAGCAACCTTACCTACATAATAGATATATCTAGACATACAACCCGTATTTGTATCCAGGTAAGGTTGAAGAAAATAAATTTAATTCAAAATGTGTATATGTATGTATATGTGTGTGTGTGTGTGTGTGTGTGTGTATATATATGTATATATATATATATATATATATATATATATATATATATATATATATATATATATATATATATATGTGTGTGTGTGTGTGTGTGTGTGTGTATATATGTATATGTGTGTATATATGTATGTGTGTATGTGTATATATGTATATATCTGTATATATGTATATGTATGTATGTGTATATATATAAGTCACAATAAATACGATACGGGTCTTTTTTTGAGGTCCCTGATCTCTAGGGGTCAGGAAAAGGCCTAGCACCAAAGGCCAAGCGCCCTCCAGGGGGGACCACAGACCACGCCCGGGACTGTGCCATACTCCACAGAGGGACTGCAGTCCATGCCCGGGACTGTAAGCAGTCGTATAAGCCTCACGGCAGCAAGCGACTTAAACGAGAAATGAAATGAAATGAACAGAAAAAAGATTCTCGGCTGGACTGCGGAACAGAGAGGACGTGTTTTTCTTAGCTCTCGGACTTAAGGATAATATTGGATGATTCACTTCACACTAAGGATAGTGCACTAGGAAGCTAAGGTAAAGTAACATTTACTTAAACTACTAAATTGATAAAAATCTAAATATAACTTAATTGTAGTTGCAAAATCCACAATGTACGAATTACTCAAGCCAACTAGTAATGAAATTTATCAACCAAACTACTATTTTTTACTATTAACGATTTGAATATACCCCCCTTTTACAAATTCTACAAATTTTTTAACATTACCGATAAAAATGAAAACTATTAATTAAAGAATTCCTTTGTTCTCACGGAAAATTCCTTTGTTCTCACTGTTAACAAACACGTGGGCAGCCAAAACATATACTGAACAGTGATACTACCTCAACACATTAACTTCAAACAATATATTAGAAATATTTAATAGCACAACCCTTATATGAATATTCAGTTTCAACACATTAACCTCAAACAATATATTAGAAATACTTAATAGCACAACCCTTACATGAATATTCAGTTAAGGTTTTTGAAAATTTAATTGAAAAATATATACATAATATAAACGCCCAAAATATAGACTGAATAGAGATACTTTATCACAACAATAAACCTCAACAATATATTAGAAATACTTAATCATACATCCACTACATGAATTAATTAAAAGGTAATAATAATAATAATAATAATAATAATAATAATAATAATAATAATAATAATAATAATAATAATAATAATCAATAAAATTAAGAAATAATAATGATAATAATGATAAGAAGAAGAAGAAGAAGAAGAAGAAGAAGAAGAAGAAGAAGAAGAAGAAGAAGAAGAAGAAGAAGAAACTCCAACCGACAGCAAATTCCCCTTTCAACATCCCGGGCTTAATAATATACCAACTTACAAATCAGTTAGTGCGAAATACGTAAGGCCTTAAACTAAGACTACATCTGATTGGCCGAATATAGCCACCCTCTAAAACCGCAAAGAACATGATACCTTGAACTAACAGAAGGATTGAAAACCAAAATCTACACCAACCAATCAAAAATCTGGCACTCAAATGACGTAAATAGAACCAGCTGTGGCCAAACGCACCACATAACTATTAATAAGTAAACACTATTTTTCAAATTACGAAGACAAATTACGATAAAACTGAATTATCCAATATTATTCAGTAAATAATATAACATAAAGAAGAAAAGACTAGGAACCACACAGGGAGGAGAGGGATGAAAACAACAAGATAGCTGAATCACACCTACTGAAAATTCTTAAGAAATTCAAATAAAGGGAATCTATAAGCCGGTATTGAAACCCTAATAACCCATCCCCACATACAAACATCTAAATAATCGCAAACATCATACCTAGTTCATAACATAAAACAGGCGCTAGGACTCGTACTAGCACAAGCCTGGGTGGATCCTGAAACCTATAAGCACTGTATAGGCTAAGATTTCCCACCATGACAAGGACATATAGGTCAAGACCGATAACCAAGGGCAATTCAGGAACCTCCCCCCTGATATCCCTAACTCCCAGGAGCGGAGTAGACCCGAGTGACCGAAATAGCGTATAATCTACTCCAAGAGTAGAAAAAAAAATAATAATATATATATATATATAATAATCCCCATAGTCGTTCTAATGATAGAGGGGATTAAATGAAAAGATTACATTTCATCAAAGCCAACTAATATACTGGAAGCTCTATCAGTATATGTCCGAAGCGGAGAATTGGAGCCGACCAATTCTCAAATATAAAAAGGCAGTGAGATTCTGTTAGCGGGGTCTTGGATCCGACCAAGACCCAAAATAAATATAAAATCCCCATAGTCGTTTTAACGATAGGGGGATTAAATGAAAAGATTACATAACATCATATAAAGCCAACACTCTGGAAGCTCTACCAGTAAATGTCCGAAGCGGAGAATTGGATCCGACCAATTCTCAAACATGTATGGCAGGGGGATACAGTCAGCTCCTATTGGATACAACGAAGGAGGGAAGTAACCACAACTAGAGCAAGATGGCGGATTCAACAGACAAGCAGAGAGATGATGCGGGTCCGGCCCAAATCCGACAACCCCAGGAAGCAATACCAGCAATACCCTGAGGGTAGAATGAAAAGATTACAAATTTTTATTGCCAATAAAGAAAAGCACAAAATTGCCTTCCAGTCAAAAGGGATAGTTAGACAGCTCCAGCTAACATCCCAAAAGCCCAACCCAGCACGCACACATACAGACCACACTTCAAAAACAAATCAAGAGACTATGCAGAACTAACCACCTCCCCACTGCTGTCTCAAAACCCCAACCCTGGTACGGACAACGATTAGCGATGAACAAACCGGGCCGCGCGTCCAACTGTTCAAAACGAAAAGCCTACAACTTATGTCTTCACTTTGGCTCTGAAGACCTACGGCCCAAACAAGATTCTTTGGCAAGGCGGTCAAAATTACACAACCATCCAAACCAAAGCGGTGATAAATATATTAAATAGGTGGCATACGCCTAAAGATTGGTAATTTTTGCAAACACTATAAGTACGCCAAGTACGCAAAATTCCAATTACAAACATTCATTCCAAATTCACAACTCAGGCTCATTAGGACAATTGCACAGGTGGCTTACACAACATTGACATAGGGATACCAATAAGAAAAACTGGTATATATTTGACAAAAAGTCCACCCAACTGAAATAAAGGTGGGTGGATAATAACTTGGGGGCATTGGTGGGGCGGGGGTCGCGGCCCGAGTGGGAGAATAGTTTGCGGTTTCTGCCATTTTCGCGATTAGGGTCAATTTCGGAGTAGAAGCGATACACACTATAAGGGTCTTTTTTGAGGTCCCTGATCTCTAAGGGTCAGGAAAGGCCTAGCACCAAGGCCAAGCGCCCTCCAGGTGGGACCACAGACCACGCCCGGGACTGTGTCATACTCCCCAGAAGGACTGCAGTCCATGCCCGGGACTGTAAGCAGTCGTATAAGCCTCCCGGCAGCAAGCGACTTAAACGAGAAAGAAAGAAGAAAGAAAAAACAGAAAAAAGAAGTACAAGAGGAGAAAGGACGTGTTTTTCTGAGCTTTCGGACTTAAGGATAATATTGGATAATTCACTTCACACTAAGGATAGTGCACTAGGAAATTAAGGTAAAGTAAAATTTACTTAAACTACTTAATTGATAAAATCTATTCAAAATCTTATTTACGCCATATATATATATATATATATATATATATATATATATATATATATATATATATATATATATATATATATATATATATAAATTGTAGTTACAAAACATCACAATGTACGAATTATAAAAGCCAGCTAGTACTGAAATCTAGCAACCTAAAACTACTAATTTTTACTACTAATGATGTAAATATACCACCCTTAAAACCTTTTTACAAATTTATAACATTACAGATATAAATAGAAACCTTTTAATTAAAAAATTCATTGATTCCTTTGTTCTTAAGGAAAATTCCTTTGTTCCTTTATTCTCACGGAAACAAACACGTGGGCAGCCCAAATATACTCTGAATAGCGGCATTAACGCACCACATTAACCTCAAACTATATATTAGAAATACTTAATTGTACAACCCGTACACGAATGTTCAGTTAAGTTTTCAAACAAAAAAAAATTAATTATTATTATTTTAAAAAAATGTCATGCTATAAACAGCCGAAAGATAGACTGAACAGTGTTACTAATCACACATAGCAACCTTACCTACATAATAGATATATCTAGACATACAACCCGTATTTGTATCCAGGTAAGGTTGAAGAAAATAAATTTAATTCAAAATGTGTATATGTATGTATATGTGTGTGTGTGTGTGTGTATATATATATATATATATATATATATATATATATATATATATATATATATATATATATATGTGTGTGTGTGTGTGTGTGTGTGTGTATATATATGTATATGTGTGTATATATGTATGTGTGTATGTGTATATATGTATATATCTGTATATATGTATATGTATGTATGTGTATATATATAAGTCACAATAAATACGATACGGGTCTTTTTTTGAGGTCCCTGATCTCTAGGGGTCAGGAAAAGGCCTAGCACCAAAGGCCAAGCGCCCTCCAGGGGGGACCACAGACCACGCCCGGGACTGTGCCATACTCCACAGAGGGACTGCAGTCCATGCCCGGGACTGTAAGCAGTCGTATAAGCCTCACGGCAGCAAGCGACTTAAACGAGAAATGAAATGAAATGAACAGAAAAAAGATTCTCGGCTGGACTGCGGAACAGAGAGGACGTGTTTTTCTTAGCTCTCGGACTTAAGGATAATATTGGATGATTCACTTCACACTAAGGATAGTGCACTAGGAAGCTAAGGTAAAGTAACATTTACTTAAACTACTAAATTGATAAAAATCTAAATATAACTTAATTGTAGTTGCAAAATCCACAATGTACGAATTACTCAAGCCAACTAGTAATGAAATTTATCAACCAAACTACTATTTTTTACTATTAACGATTTGAATATACCCCCCTTTTACAAATTCTACAAATTTTTTAACATTACCGATAAAAATGAAAACTATTAATTAAAGAATTCCTTTGTTCTCACGGAAAATTCCTTTGTTCTCACTGTTAACAAACACGTGGGCAGCCAAAACATATACTGAACAGTGATACTACCTCAACACATTAACTTCAAACAATATATTAGAAATATTTAATAGCACAACCCTTATATGAATATTCAGTTTCAACACATTAACCTCAAACAATATATTAGAAATACTTAATAGCACAACCCTTACATGAATATTCAGTTAAGGTTTTTGAAAATTTAATTGAAAAATATATACATAATATAAACGCCCAAAATATAGACTGAATAGAGATACTTTATCACAACAATAAACCTCAACAATATATTAGAAATACTTAATCATACATCCACTACATGAATTAATTAAAAGGTAATAATAATAATAATAATAATAATAATAATAATAATAATAATAATAATAATAATAATAATAATAATAATCAATAAAATTAAGAAATAATAATGATAATAATGATAAGA